>JAGXOD010000032.1:3690000-3717500 GCA_020368025.1 Brachyhypopomus occidentalis
GAATTGGAGATGAGGGGCTTAAGAGGGGTACGGGGATTACGGGAAGCACGCCGCTGACAGCCACGAGTCATCGTCAGCCTCCGAACACCACGTCACACAAAAAGGCCAGAAGACCAGGAGTTCAGGAGCATAGATCATATTTGGGTTTTTGTGTGTGTGCGTGCGTGTGTGTGTGTGTGTGTGTGTGTGTGTGTGTGTGTGTGTGTGTGTGAACGCACATTACAACTGTGACACTGAACAGCTCCATAGTGGTATAAAGCACTCTGATGCAAATCATTGTTGTCAATATAAGAAGTGGCCCTTTCCAGCATTTGCAGATTACTATTGCCGTGTAATTTATAGGCTGGTATGGCAATCACCCAGGCCTCAATGAACAAGATGGAATAATACAACTGCTTTAGCTGAACACAAAATGTTTTCATTTAAAAGATCACATTGCTCCCAGAAAGCAATGGAGCTACGGTTATTGTGCAATCTCAGTTCAGGCTTTGAGAAAGTGAAATGGCTAATTGATATGGATATATTCCCTTTCAGCCTTTTTACCAGTTCAGAACTGCAAGATAAATGAAACCAGGCACGATGCTGATTTTTTCTGTGCCCATATAACCCTTTTGTGAGGGAGACATATGTATGACATTAATTACACACTGTTAAAAGACTGAAAAGCCTGTGGTGAAGGACACATTCTTAGGACACTTAAACGTCTGTTCGGAATGGCAGCTCCAGGTCCCTGTGCCCTGTGTCTCTGGGAAAGTGTCCCTGCGTGGGCACTGACGCCCACACCGAGGCTTACGCTTACCTCTGACCCATTGGGTTGTAGATCTCGTTGCTCTGGCAGCCGCTGATGGTGATGGGGTCGAAGAACTGGAAGGAACGCAGGCCCACACCCGAGATGGCCACCAGTTCTGAGCGGAAGGTCAGGAGGATGGCCTTGGTGTGGTAAAAGGCTACGCTCAGGTCATGACTCACAGGGATCACCAGGGGGTTGGTCCGACAGCTCAACCGCCAATCACCTGCAGGGGGAGGCGGGGTCTTGTTCATTTAAGCAAGGCTGTACTTGTTTGGCAAGGTAAAAAATAAATGCATAAGTAAATAAGTCAAAAGGATATGCCTCGTCAGAAACTAAGAATTAGGGTCATAAAGTCCACAAATGATGCATATCAAACAAAAACGGTTCATATATTCTGTATCTTTAGATAAATCTGTCCTGCTAAGACTAAGTGCTCATATCAATCTAAACATTTGAATCATCCACACTTGTAATTCTTCACACACCTAGACTGTGCATCTTCTCCTTGGTGTCTACCAAGTGCACCGTGATGTTGCACTGGGTCTGATCGAGGAAGCTGGTTCCGTCAGCAGCCAGGTGGACAATGACTGCAGCAGCTACCATAGGGTGGGAGAAGTAGGCCTGCAAGAGCACATGTTACAGTGGGCCGCCTGTTACACGCATCTTAGCTGGTCAGAGGCATGTAAGAATATATGCAGGTTGTGGGAACTAAGGGATTCAGAAGATTTCAGAGGAGTTGACTCTCGATTTGTAGCTGCTGTATACAGCATCAAGTCTTTCCGCACGAATTACATTTACAACTGGTTGGCATTCCCCCCCCCCCCCCCCAAGCTGTTGGATGTAAAATTGGAAGTGATACGATGCTATCAGGGCTGCATCCTATGCAGCTGAGTTCTCTCACATCTGGGTTCTCTACATCTTTGATTCATTGCCTGCATTACTAACATTACTAACATTACTAACATTACTGACCGAAAGATAAAAGGTGAGAGGAGATTGATGCAAGTGCAGCTCACCTTCAGCCAGTACTGGGGATACCAGATCTTTGGAGGTGCCTCACGACAGGGAAACCAGGCATACTGGGAAACGCCGTCCGACAGATCGAACACCTTGGACAGACACGTCTGTGGGGTCGGAACAGGGAAGGACAACAGCAAGGTCAAAGCGGTTTTAGCAGAACTTCCAACAGAAGTGCTAATCAGCCAGGAAGTCTTTCAAGATTCGGCTCTGACGTAATTCTCAGCTCGCCACATTCTCTGAAAAGGGCAGACGGTGGTTAGCTCCTCCCACGAATTGTCACCTAGGAGATGCAAAGGAACTTATCATAGCTTACTGGCCTATCACATATGGAATGTTACGCAGGAGATAGCCTGGCAGTACATGACCTGAAAAGCTTTTGATCTGCCCTCAAAAACCACAATCATAATTCCTGAATCCCCCCCACCACCTTTCCAACTATTCTTTTGATAAATGTAAACCTTGGGACCAAATGAACCAGATGCAGACTCATAATCCCTGTAAGTTCTCTCAACTCTCACCTTCCACAGTCTTTTCGGACTGCTTCTTCTTTATGTTCATACACACATTCATACATTATATACATATTTATACAGTATGTGTGTATGTGTGTATGTATATATATATATATATATATATATATATATATATATATATATATATATATATATGTATACTGCTTTTTGTTCATGCATATATATATATATATATATATATATATATATATATATATATATATATATATATATACACACACACACACGCATGAACAAAAAGCAGTATACATTACATTATATATATTATATATTATACATACAGTCACTCACACAATTCTTTTCCCATCACATTCGCCTGCAGTCATGTGCTAAAGCCCCAGTCAGTAAATGCTGCAACCTGAAGGTCAAACAACTTCCGACAGCCGTGCAAGCTCCAAGCTGGTCATGGAGGGGTCATGGAGGTGTCTCACAGAGGTGTCTCACAGAGGTGTCTCACAGTGGTGTCTCACGGAGGTGTCTCACAGAGGGGTCTCACAGAGGTGTCTCACAGAGGTGTCTCACGGTGGTGTCTCACGGTGGTGTCTCACGGACGTGTCTCATAGAGGTGTCTCACAGAGGTGTCTCACAGTGGTGTCTCACAGAGGTGTCTCACGGAGGTGTCTCACAGAGGGGTCTCACAGAGGTGTCTCACGGTGGTGTCTCACGGACGTGTCTCATAGAGGTGTCTCACGGTGGTGTCTCACGGACGTGTCTCATAGAGGTGTCTCACGGAGATGTCTCACAGAGGTGTCTTCTTGGAGTGGGATTCCAAGCATACACTCGAGATGAGTCTGTGTGTTAGACAAGGGCTGAGCTTGTACTATCATAGACTGAATCTGCATTTTGAGGGAAGATGGGATCATTGAACTTTGCGGAAAGTATAATTCACCCCCCCCCCCCCTCCCCCCCACACACCCCAGCCCGAAAAGCCGGATTGGTTCTATGGTTCTTTGTTGTTGTTTTTTGTTTCTTTGGGTTAATTTTTTCCAGTGATGCCTGGACACAAACCTCCATGTTCCATGCCAGGACGTAAAGACCGTTTGTTGTGCCCTTTCCACTGATTCAGCGAAATCGGACACAAGCAACCTGAGCCCTGGTGGAAGCCTCCCCGATAAAGCCATTGATATCTGCCTCACAGATCTGATTATTTGACTGATGTAAAGAGATGTTCCACAGGTGAGATGTCTGAAGGTTGACCCAAGGTGGAAGGCGAAGGTTTTACCCTCCGTGACTCCAACTCCCCTGTTTTCCACTGGCGTAAACGTTGTGCAGCAGCACGTTATTCACAGCTTGAAAACATATACCCAGCAAGCTTGAACTGAACTCATAAACTCATTAAATGCCTTCATACTGCCACCACGACCACCAGCACCTTCCCAAATTGCTGTTATATAATTGATCCGTCTCCCACCGTACAACCGCCCGCGAATGGAGTCGTCATTATTTTGATTTTGTTGTTAGGGAGAATAAATACATCCAGACACCGTGAGACACCCCCCCCACCCCAGGGGCGGAGAGAGGAAGCTTCCCCGTGGACAGCATTCCAGCCCCGTGACATCACTGCTAAACCACAACACAGCCGCCAGGTCTAACACAAGCTACGCACGGGGGAAAATAAACCAATAAAACAAATGATGTACAATAAATCGTCAGAAACCACAAGTTGCAAGAATGTGAGGTAGTAAAGTGGAGGAGGAGGTGGGAGAAACAGCACCCTAAATGTTCCTGAGCTCGTTGCGACTTGCCGCGCTCGGACGAGGCCCCCCGAGAGTTGCCAAACGCAGTCGCGCTATAGGGCTTGATCATGGCGCACTGGCTCAATATCACGGAGCACAGCGCGAACCCTAAAATTCATTATGCAATACAAGCACGGATTACAAATGCGGGGGAGAAAAAAAAAACTTGACAGAAGTTGCTGAAAATTTTGAAGAAGTTCCAGTATGTTCTGTTGACCTTGTCTCAGCCTCACGTCAAGGGCTGACAGGATTTCAGACTTTTTATTTCACAATGTCACCAGAGTCGTTTTTGCGGAGTCCTCTGATATGCTGGCAGTAGAGCCGCAGCCTCTCGCAGCCGTTAACCAACACTGCGCAAATGTCGCACATGCCCACCGAGGTCCCCTGCACGCAACTGGATGTTTTGAAGTTAATTATAAGCAAATATCCTCCAGCGTTCACTCCTGAAAACAAAGTCTGCCTAGGACGGCCTGACAATTGCTTCCAAGATGTAATTCAGACCAGCTGTGCAGTTTGAGAGGGAGGGTTTCCACACAGATCCGCAGCCCCCGCAACACACACACACACACACACGCCCCCCGTCCCTCGCCACCATCACCACCACCCACCCGGCGCAGACCAACACGCGCAAAAACACGACCCTCTTGTCTGCAGACCCCGAATTTTTGTCGTAAATTATCACGTTGATAAAAGCACGTGAAAGGCGGTTCCTCTCTGGGCCAGGCGTGCTCCTGAACAGCTGTGTGAACTCCCTCACTCCCAGGCTCTGACACAGGCACTTGTCTTCCCAGCTTCCCATCTCCACAGCTCGCTAAATCACATATACCAGCATCCTCCACGATGATACACATGACCCAGAGGGGAGCGAATTTCTCACGTTCATCTGCAGAAAAATCATGGGAGGAAGTAAGCATGAGGTGGGAGGAATACCAGCAGAGGAGGAGCCGTGTGGATGCATGATGACTTCCTTTAGTGGGGCTTAATACAGCGGCCAGCAAAGACAACACGAGCGGAGATGGGGGACTGAGCAAGGTGAGTCACAGTGCACATGTAGTCCAGGTCACTCGCAGTGGGGGGTGTGGGGCTGGGGGTGGGGGGGGGGGTGGGGGTGGGGGTTAGGTGTAGGTGAGTCTTCTGTAGGTGAGTCACAGGGTGCACGCGTTCCAGGACTCTCACAGTGCACACACAGTGTAGGACCCTAACAGGGTGCAAACAGTTCAGGACCCTTATAGTGCACACACGGTGTAGGACCCTAACAGGGTGCAAACAGTTCAGGACCCTTATAGTGCACACACGGTGTAGGACCCTAACAGGGTGCACATAGTCCAGATGCTCACAGTGCACTGCGTAGGACCGTAACAGGATGGACTCAGTCCAGGACCCTTACAGTGTACACAGTGTAGGACCCTAACAGGGTGCAAACAGTCCAGGACTCTCACAGTGCACACACAGCGTAGGACCCTAACAGGATGGACCCAGTCCAGGACTCTCACAGTGCACACACTGTCCAGGACCATTGTAGAGGAATACAAAAATGCCTGATTTTCTGCAAACTGCTGAAACTGCTGATTCAGGAACAACTGATTCAGGAGCAACTGATTCAGGAGCAACTGATTCAGGAACAACTGATTCAGGAGCAACTGATTCAGGAGCATCTGATTCAGGAGCAACTGATTCATGAACAAGCACTACCACTGGAGCAGGACCAGCAAAAACAAAGCAACCAAACAGGGGCTGGTTCAGTATATGTTCAGTACATTTGAACCCTCGCCAACACTCAACAGATACCACAACATTCTGGGCATCTAGTGACGAGCCAGGCCAGCACCACCACAGACTGGTCCTGCACCAGGTCCTGCACCAAGTACTGCACCAGGTCCTGCACCAGGTCCTGCACCAGGTCCTGCACCAAGTACTGCACCAAGTCCTGCACCAGGTCCTGCACCAGGTCCTGCACCAAGTCCTCCACCAGGTCCTGCACCAGGTCCTGCACCAAGTCCTGCACCAAGTCCTGCACCAGGTCCTGCACCAGGTCTTGCACCGGGTCCTGCATGGTGCTACTGACATTTGCTACACTGCCATCTTAAGTAACCGACACATTAAAGCTGACAGTAGCAAAATTGTTGGTGCCATTTTGATGAACAGACTCATTAATCTTTAGGAATGTGGCTGCCTACTGAATGTTCTGGGCGAGTACCCTACAGAGTGCCCTACAGAGTGCCCTACAGAGTGCCCAAGTGCCATCTCTCCTGGGTTTGCTCCTTTTGCCTTAAGAGCCACAAAGTTCTCCTTTCGCCACACTTTCCCCACAGAAACGGGCATCTCCCAGGCAGTGGACATTCTTGGTTTGACATACACTTGCGAATTCGTTTATTTTCCCGGCGCACATTGGATAAACTGTGATTTGTTTTTCCTGCACAGGCTGAGACAAACAGGAAAAGGGCTTTCCAGCAAGCTCCACATCTGTGAGACATTTGCGGGGAGACCTGAATGAGCTTTGATTCGCCATCTTGACGTGCGAGGAACCCTGCGTGGAGCTTGCCGCGTGAGGTAATGTCCTTTCAAAACCTCAGCCACAGCGGCAGGCAGACAAATCGAAAACCCTTCCCCATGCCCACGCCTCCCCGAGCGATCCAGGACACGACCCGACCCCACGTGCCCCTGCGCTGCCCCGAGCGCATCGCAGGGCGGCCGTCTCCGCTCACCTGTCCCCGATCCGAGCGCACACAGCTGGGCGATAAAACTTGGCCGCGATGGATGTCTGGGCCTGGATTCGCAGGTGCGCGGATGGCCGACAACATCCCGGCAGCAATGCGTCTGCGAACTGCCTCCGCGACGTATCAATGGGGCTCTTGTTATGTCCTCCCAGAACCGCTGGTCATGGTTTGCCAGAAAAACCCCGACGTGTTAACAGCCAAGCGCGTAAATCGGGGTTGCCTTCGAGTCCAGGCTCTTATGGGAGAACCAGATGGTCCTTTTAATGATAATTGAAACAGGAGAAGCCCTGGTGGTATGGCAGAGTCACTGTTCCATTTTCTGCCTCTTACTGTGGGCTCGTCTGGGTGGAGGAGTGGGTTTGTATGTTAGCTCCTGAAGTGCAGCAGGACTGTGAAAGTGTGACGTTCAGTAGTACAGGGAACCTGCCGTTGGGTAAGGCTGTTGGGCAGAGCAGATAGACTGGAATACTATCCATAAATAGTACAGTATATATTAAATATTATATATTTATCCATAAATAAATATATTTATGGAATACTATCCATTTGCTTCCATTAGCTGTACTATGATACGCTCATTATGAAACTCAAAAATGCTTGAAAATGAAACGTTATTCAGAATCTGCACCAGCTTATTCGATCACTTCCTGTGACATCACCAGACCAACAGTGCCCTTCCTTCCTCACACATTAGCACTGCACTGTCAATTAGTCTTTCATTTCGTACTGGTTTTAGCTATACTGATATTGCACCAAGCTATAATATGCAAACGAGCCCACTAACAAATCATAACATTTTGGTGTGAGCATCCTCACAATATTCATGCCCTAAATGAGTAAATCTGAGTAAATCATACTATTCACATAATCTAAGAATAAATAGCTTTTAGCAAAATTATGCAGGCTAATTTTGAACCATAATGTGTTCACTAATGAGCTTTAATTGCTTGCAAGGCGTATCACAATATAAACATGTAGCAATACGATGGACGAGGCTAATTAGCATAATGTAGCCAACATGTAGCTTTTATCGTGTCAGCCTTTTGGGTTTCAGCAACAGGAGGAAGGGATGAAGATTAGCCACTTCACAAAACAGTCCCTTGATTGCCTCTGAACACCCTGGGCCACATGATGGAGTCTGTGCATGTTCAGTCCTGACTGGGGAGCGGGGTGTGCGGGGCGATGCGGGACTGCCTGGGCGTTCCTCACCTCTCCTCTCCTCCGTGATCCTCCGTGATGACATCACATGCAACCCCCCCACTTTAGCAAAGGCAGCAGATCTGTGCACAAACGGCACCGAGCCTGCAGAAGCACAGCTAGCCCGCGATGCTAATCCACACACACACACACACACACGAGAATAGCTGAAAGCCATTATCTGAAAGTGACCTTGCAATGAAATGGTGTGTTACTAATGCAACCCCAAGTGCCCCCGGCGCTGGACTGGCGGGGCTGCCGCGTGCAGTGAGCAGCGTTTCGGAAGTGCCGTCACCCCACAGCGCCTCCTATGGGTGTGGGGGGGGGTTGTGGGGCTTGCATTAGCGCTGCATCAGACGCATCACCCAGACAGGACCCCCACCCGCCACCACTCTCCACCCACAGCCAGAGCTGATTACTGCATCCTAGCTCAGGCAGGTGCAGGATGTGAGGTTGCCTCAATTAACCTCACAGTATGAGGATCAGCAGACACAGCAGACTAACAAACATGTCTATTTAGGAAAGAGATAAGCCTCAATTACTCTGATTCACTAGTCATTCTAGTATCTGATTATGTAAAAAAAAATGTCATTAGCATGGACCCCTCCAGCAAGACGGTACAAAAGTCTGAAAATCCAAACACCAGCAACTGGCCATAGATAATAAACAGTGTGTGTGGAATGTATATGTTACTTTACACTTAGATTTCTTTCACTTAGACTGTTATAAATTGGGTGTCACATTTCAGAATTGTTTAAGCTGACTTCATGCAACAAACGCTACTCTAAGAAACTGGTCCTCTCAAAACAATGGCAAAAAATTACATCATCTCTCCACAATACTGATAATCAGGATTGCAGAGTCAAAGTACAAACAAAACCTGTAGCTGAGCAGTTCCCGTGGCATCAGTGTGACATGAACCATAAATCAGGATGTCAGTGTTGCAGGCTTCTGGGTGATTAATTTCCCAAAGCTTGCAAAGTTATTTCCGTCAACACCACTACACCTCGATATCATCCACCGTAAGATGTCACCATCTTAACCACCGGCAGCAGCCTAGTTTCAAAGTCTGTTGGACTCTAGAAGGAAATGATGAATAACCAGGAAGGACACCCCTTAACACCTTAGACTACTGTACACCAGGCACCTTCTTGGATTTGGGTTTCATTTTTTACATCATTTGGGTTTTGGGTTATTTTACATCAGTCTAGTAACCAATGGAATGTTATGCAAAATCATTCAAGCGAATCCTGACTGAATTCTGGTGTCTTTTGCTTGGACATTTTCAATATTATGTGGGTGAGGAACTATTGGTGGCTGTGCCAAGTCACTGCTAGTGATTGTAGCTGAGTCACTGCTGGTGATTGTTGCTGAGTCATTGCTGGTGATTGTAGCTGAGTCACTGCTGGTGATTGTAGCTGAGTCACTGCTGGTGATTGTTGCTGAGTCATTGCTGGTGATTGTAGCTGAGTCACTGCTGGTGATTGTAGCTGAGTCATTGCTGGTGATTGTAACTGATGGTCATTGTGGGCGAGTCACTGCTAGTCACTGTGGGTGAGTCACTGCTGGACACTGTTGGCTAGTGATTGTAGCTGAGTCATTGCTGGTGATTGTAGCTGAGTCACTGCTGGTGATTGTAGCTGAGTCACTGCTGGTGATTGTAGCTGAGTCATTGCTGGTGATTGTTGCTGAGTCATTGCTGGTGATTGTAGCTGAGTCACTGCTGGTGATTGTAGCTGAGTCATTGCTGGTGATTGTAGCTGAGTCATTGCTGGTGATTGTAACTGCTGGTCACTGTGGGCGAGTCACTGCTAGTCACTGTGGGTGAGTCACTGCTGGACACTGTTGGCTGGTGATTGTAGCTGAGTCATTGCTGGTGATTGTAACTGCTGGTCACTGTGGGAGAGTCACTGCTGGTCACTGTGGGCGAGTCACTGCTGGACACTGTTGGCTAGTGATTGTAGCTGAGTCATTGCTGGTGATTGTAACTGCTGGTCACTGTGGGCGAGTCACTGCTGGTCACTGTGGGCGAGTCACTGCTGGACACTGTTGACTGGTGATTGTAGCTGAGTCATTGCTGGTGATTGTAACTGCTGGTCACTGTGGGCGAGTCACTGCTGGACACTGTTGGCGAGTCACTGCTGGTGATTGTGGGCGAGTCACTGCTGGTCACTGTGGGCGAGTCACTGCTGGTCACTGTGGGCGAGTCACTGCTAGACACTGTGGGCGAGTTACTGCTGGTGATTATGCCCAAAGGCTAAGAGCTCATCTGCAGCTTAGCCAGGTCTAAAATAGAAGGAAAGACTGAACCGTATGGCATACCTTTATACTACGGCATTTAAACCGATGTGAATTGCATATGAAACACATTAGCTTGCTTAATGACATCTTTAAATTATGACCTGATATTCTAGTATATGTAATAACATGAGAGGAGTATAAAAATATTGTATGTGTGTGTGTGAGTGTGTATGTCTGCGCATGAATGTGTGTGTGAGTGTGTCTCTGTTTGTCCAAGCATCTGTGTGCTTGTCTGCATGTGTTTGTGGTGTGTGAGGGGACACAGTGTCAAACAAACAAAACCACAGAAGGCCCATATAAAACTCACCCAGGCACTTAATCTCACCAGTGGATGGGAATATCAGCCTCCGCTTTGGGGAAGGCAGATCTCAGGGATCCCTCCCGTTCCACATGGTGCTCATCCGTATATTATCATATCCGGCTGGATGACTCGCTCACGGCCCTGGGAATCGCCGCAGACGAGCGGCATCCTCCGAACCGCCAGCCGCGGCCTCGCCGATTCATTCTTTCAGGATGCGTCTTCGCCTCCACAGAAAAGCGCCAGCGCACGGCGGGTTCTGCGCCAGACTGCTGCCGGCGACACCGACCTGCTGGCGGTGGAGCAGTTTAACGTTCCGCCGCGCTCGGAAGAGCGGGTCTAGACGACAAGCGTGTCAAAAACGGGCAGGCTGCAGGTGGGGGTGCTCCAGAGGATCCCCGCCAAGAACATTTCTACCCAGCCCACACAGAGAGAGGAGAAAGGAGCGGCAAAGACATCCTGTTCCTTCTGCTCATGAGACACACACACACACACACACATGGTCTTTAAACTGTCGGATGGAGAAGGTTTCAACTTGTGTGCGGCTGCATGTGTGTGTGTGTGTGTGTGTGTGTGTGTGTGTGAGGGCATGTGTTCTCACATGTGCCTTTCAGAAGAATGAAAATCTGTTCCTTTGACCTAAAAGGCTGTGTGTTCTTCACGGCAGATAGCCAGCAGCACCTTCCACACAGACACAATTACCCTCCCTCCTCTTTCTCCTCCCCTGCTTCCACGGATCGCTTTCATGTATCCGGGCTGATCGCTATCGACTCCCTATGTCGCTCCCTATGGGGCCTTTGAAGGACCAGACCTGGCCCAGGACCTTCTGAAGGTGGGAACATCAGCAAGAAAGGAAGAAAACATCAACGACAACAGCCACAAAGCATGAGGCAAACATGCGTCGGGGCCGTCGGGGAGATGGGTCTTCATCTAGATGATCTGGGCATAATCAAAGGATCCAGACAGGGCAAGGCAGGGCAGGGCTGTGTTTACCACACAAATACTTCTGTAGGCCGAGGCCACACACTGTATCTCTGATTGGAGAAGATGTGATAAGCCATAGATATGCAATCTCAAAGCCAGGTGACTACATAATTACATTGAATAGGCACTCAGAAGTCTATGTTTGCTACACGTGTGCACCTATAAGCTGATATAGGGTGGGCACTAAAGCATGGAGGGGCGGGGATTACTCCAGGTGGCCTATAGGTACACCTGACTTTACCCCAGTGATGGAAAACACATCTATCTCCAACACATGTCCACAGTGCCAGCAAACCATGAGGAGAGATGACTCGGCAGAGATGGCTCTGTGTGTGTGTGTGTGTGTGTGTGTGTGTGTCATTCATGCTGACAAGAGCGCAGGGAAGGGCAGGTCTGGCATTTCAGAAGCTGTTAGCGTGAATTAAACACCGACATCTGTCATTTGATGTGAGGGAGAACGCGGCTCAAAGCCGCAAGTGTCCCGCTCCATTGTCCCCCGCGCAGTCGCATGTCTCCCGTCCCGGGGACGCCTGAGCCCTGGAGTCCTCCCGGCTGGGTCCACCTCAGCTGGAAGGGGGCCAGGTCATCACGCGCGGCGTCACCAGGGTCGGAGCGTAATTTCGGGAGACTGACAGCTTCAGGCCGGCAAGCGGCGCGCGAAAGCTCGCCGTTGAGCTGAGCCAGAGTTTCCCGAAAAAGAAGCGCCCTGTCGCCAAGCGCCACTTCCCCACGCGGTGGCAAAGGAGTCGTCGACCATGGGAGGAAGCTGACGAAACGCACATGACAAGCGGCGAAACAAGGGTCCTTAAAAACAGCCGGCGTTATGTAACAGACCACCGCTGTTTGATGTCGGGAGATCTGGCGATGATAAAAAGCAATTTCAGGAAAGGAATGTATGGAACGTGAAAGAGAGACGATAATCCAAATAAAAACGAATGCAATGATGACCGGACCGTTTTTCTAATCTGATGCAGGACGGAGACCGTGCATGACCTGCTTTAGCCTGCCTCTCGGGAGATTAAAGTGTACCTTTACGACATATGCTGGCCAAGACCAACGACACTCTAGGACACAACAAACGCAGAATTGCAAGACATTCATGATAGAGTGAGTCTGCAGATATGAGTACACATAGCCCCAGTCTCACACATTCACTGCAATATGGCAATGAAGCACTATATACTGTGTGTGTGTGGGTGTGTGTGTGTGTGTCCTTCATTGTACTCGGAATTCACCCACAGATAAGATCTGTCTACTTGACCTCCTGGACTGTGTCCTCTTCACAGGGGTAAATCCTTTAGGAATGCATTCCATAAGAGCTCTGCCTTCTCTAAAAGGGGGGGTGAAGTGCTCTTTCAAACACTTGTCTGCCTCTTTGATGAAGAACACGTCACCGATGTCCCATAATGCAGTGTGTTTTTCATCCTGCCCTGCCCCCAGCTGTCAGTCTCCCGAAATTACGCTCCGACCCTGGTGACGCCGCGCGTGATGACCTGGCCCCCTTCCAGCTGAGGTGGACCCAGCCGGGAGGACTCCAGGGCTCAGGTTTAGCGAGCGAACCCTGCGACATCAGTGTACTTAAAGACATTTGACTGCCATTGACTTATAGATAATGGTTTAGCTTTTCCCATAATGAATAATCCGAACGTTGACAAACATGATATAGGATATATGAAGCTTACTGTAAATCTCAATATGACCGCTGTTGAAAATAGCAGGAAAACCAGATGTCCTCAGTAATGATTTGGAACTCAGTTTTCATAAGACACTTCAATTAAAAAAAAACAAAAAAAACAGTAAATGTGTGTGAAGAGAAATCAGACATTTCCAGCACTGGTTTATTGCATTTTCCAGCATGTGATCGTAAACTCAAAACAAAAAAAAAAAAACCTCATAATCCGTGTCATCGTCACCGTTTCCTCGGCCCGAAGGTTTTCATCTACTTTTGGGCCGACCTGTGACTACGCAGGCTGAGCATCCCGTGTGTGTGTGTGTGTGTGTGTGTGTGTGTGTGTGTGTCGGCGGGAGGATCGTCACACCGATGACACAAGCACCTTGACATTGCTGAGAAGTTGCTCGCCGGTGTGTGGGGGACGCACCTTAGTGACGGCCGGGTAACCCGAGGCAACTTCTGCTGGGCAGTACAGCCTTTCCTCGTGAGAAGCCTCCACGGAGGTGGCCCACTGGTCCAGGAAGCCGCTCGGAGTGTAGAGACCGCAGTCCTTCACGCTGGTCTCCCGCTCGAAGTCCTCACACACTCCGTCGCCGTCATAGTAGTAACACATGCTGGGTTCGTCTGTGTGGGAGCGTGCGTGTGAGAGAGGAGAGAAAGACTATGTGTCACATAAGTAAAGATGCAGCTACATGAGGGAGAGGGAGAATATATGTAATAATAACAACTCTGGGAATATACAAATTAGAATAAAATCATAATGAAAGGGGGAAATTATATATATATATTATACATGAACTGATTTAACTTTGATGATTTAAGTTGAAAAGCAAAAGCAAGTCTGAAATAAGTATGAAATCACCCCCACTGTGTGTGTCTCTCTCTCCTAATCTCTCTCTCTCTCTCTCTCTCCTAATCTCTCTCTCTGCCTCTCTGTTTTGTGGATTTATCTCTTCTGCATTTTAGGGCATCTGTGACTGCTGTAACTGACCAGAAGAAAGCCGTACTGAAATTAGAAACTACAGGCGACGCAGCCCAAAGCCCATTGCGGAACAACCCGTGCTCGCTGGAGCTGAGGGACACAGTGGGCCAGGGACTCGACTGTGACCCAAATGATGCTGCCTCCACTTCTCTAAGGCCACTCCAGCGAGAGCTGCTGCACTCAGAGCCAGAGCAACGGGCGGGAGAAACTGCTGGCCTCAGAGTTTTCTAGGCACCAGCACAGGAACCAGGCAGTGACAGGAATCTGAACCCAGTGACATGCCAGGCGAGGGGCGAGGGAGGGGGGGGTTTAGGAGGAGGTGGGGATGCTGTCCTGCCAGATATAGCAGCGGGTGCCTTTTACAGAGGAGCGATGCCTTTCTGATGTGGGGCTTCTCTCTCTTCCCCCTTCTGTCCCCGGGAGACAGAGAGCAGAGGGCAGGCGTCTGGATCCTGGGCCCCAGCCCTGGTGAGATGCATCTGGCCACCCGGAGCTTTGTGTCAGACCCCGAAAACGCAGGAAAGAGGGATTCACAAAGAAACGGGATCCGATGAATTTGTCAGATTAAAGATCTGTCTTCTTTATTTAGAGAGAAACGTTTGGAGTGAGAAACGAGGAGGGAGAGACACGAGGAGAGAGAGAGACATGAGGAGAGAGAGACACCGAGAGAAGAAGGACAACCGAAAGAGAAAGACCGGCAAAAAACTATAAAGACAAAGTCCAAAAGGGGCAGATGGGTTTCCCAGACATTGTAGCTGGAGACTACACTCAGATCAGTCTCCATCACGCTTCCTACACTGTCTGACACACACACACACATACCTACACACACACTTTACCTCTACTGTCTCTTATTCTCCCTCTCCCCCAGTTCCCGAGCACTCACTCACTCCATCCTCTCCCTCACTCTTCCTCACTTGAAGTCTTCTTCCGTTTTGCCCTCCCTCTTACATCCCCCAACACTCTCTCTCTCTCTCTCTCTCTCTCTCTCTCTCTCTTTCTGAGACTCAGGGGTTCCAGTAGGGGTGGGTGGGGGATGGCGTGCCAAGCTGGCCTCAACACAAATTCCACTGCTTCCCTCAGTCTGGCTCTGTCGATGTTGAAACGAGGGGCTGCAGAAGGGGGCACACACACACACACACACACACACACACACACACCACATAGCCCTTCTCTGTCTCTCTTATCCTGTGCTGTTCTCCATGAAGGTGCTCGGAGAAAGGCTCCATAACAGGCTTCGCTAAGTATGTAACAGCCTGGACTCGAACCAGATTACCAGAGTAAGCAGCACAGTTCTGGTATATAAACAAAACTGCAGCAAGTTGCTAGGTGTCCACAACTTACAATACGATTGCCACCCAAGACTGTATCTGTGTGAACTGTGACTGTAGTAAACACCCTCCATCATAAACTGCCTAGCACAGCGATAACCTAGTGTCTGTGCAACCATAACATAGATAGCACAGCGACGCAGTGTGACCTGTCCACCTGACACGCCGAGGAAGGACAGACAGACAGACAGACAGACAGACAGACAGACAGGGCAACGATCCAAATGCTCCTGCGTCAAATTTCCATGCAAAAGTGAGAGTATTTCAAGATGTCACGCAGATATGACTCCCTTCCCCCAGAAGCAGACAGGCACTCTGATTGGTGCGTGGCAACGGAGAAGAGCAGTCCATGGTTTAGGACCTACATAAGGCTGTCATAAAGGTGACGTATGGCCAGTGACACAGGTCACGACCTCTTTAGTAACATAACGGCTTTAGTGTTCACGCTTGTTGTGGGACGAGGCGTCAACAGGCTCCCCAAGGCAAACGGGCCAGAGCACACGTGACACGTGACTCTTCTCGTGTGCCGTCGTGACGAAAAGCGTCAATATCGTGTTTCGCAGGCCCCATCCAGAGGCCTTCCAGACGCGGGAGCCTGGAGGTGCTACAGTGGCAGGAGCTTCCTGGGGCTAAGGCGGAATGGGGGGACCGTAGGGGAGAACCACCCCGACTCCCCCCCCCCCCCCCCCCGCGAGGCCGCCGGACGGGGTAGGTGCCGGAGCACCTGCTCTGAATTTGCTGGGCTGTTGTTTCAAATCAAATGCTCTTCCAGACGGGGGCTGTCGCTGGCGCTGGCAACCGCAGAGCGGGGGAAAGGAGCCACGTTTTATGGCGCGTTTTTCGAGGACACGGGAAAATATGTTACAACAGGGACACGTGCGGCATATATGGGGAGCAAATGAGACAACATAACTCGTTTATTACCAAGTCACGCGTGGTTAATGATGCTTTATTCGTTGGACTCACCCACACAGTTGAAGAAAGGCTCTTTCTTGCATTGACTGGAACAGCCATCCCCGTTCATGGAGTTCATGTCGTCACACTGCTCGCCGTGGGACCTGGTGGCCATAAGGAACACAGACACCATGGCATCGTGCGAAGGGCAAAGCGCTTTGTACGGACCAATCAAATGTCCTTCCCGTCTTTAGCCAGCGCACCTCTGGATGATCCCGTCTCCGCAGTACGGCGCTCCGAGACGGTGAACGAGGGGGGGGGACGGCTCGCTCACTCCGCGTCTGGACACGGTCTGAACCTGATACGTGTACAGCAATCCGTGCTCCACATCCCTGAACACCGAGGCAAAAGGGGGGGACAAAAAAGACAAAGCACTCTCAGCTCCCAGGCAACACTCTTTTAAAGCCCAAACCTAAACGCGAACTGCATCTATTGGCTGCACCTTTTCCTCCCGGTGAAAGAAGCCGACGTTTGTTTATTTCCTTCCTCCTCTAACCCCGTACTGATGCGTTTTGGCCTCATAACATGGCGGCTTCTCGATTTCTTGGATGCGTTTCAAGCTATATGATCCCAAAATCCCATTTCAGGCCTGAATTAGACAAGCCTGTGATGCTCTAATCCCGGGTCAGCTTCGTTGTAAACCATCATAATTTGAACCAACGCACAGCAATTAACTGGCTGATTGGGAACAGATTCGACCTTTTCCTGTTCAGACCTCCCTCGCTGGCCATCGCATGGCGGCCTGCACGGAGGTACAACTACGGTGCGAGTGCCCCTCAGAGCTGGATTCTCCTGCCTTATCTGCACTCAGAAGGTGGCGGGGAGGAGAAGGCGGGCGAGGGGGTCCAGGTCCTGCTGCTCCACCACAGGCCTGTCCGTCTCCACCCCCCGGCCACCGGGCGGTGGTTCTCGAGGCCCGTAGCCAAACACACGCCGGCGTGAGGAGAGCTCTCGGCTCTCTGGCAAGTGCCACCGGGGCCTGGTATCAATTTACTTTCCAGGCCCGCAGCGGTCGAACCGTGTGGCTTTCAACTGATTCCAGATCAGCGTGTGTTTTTTTTAGAGTGGCATCTGAGATAGGCGTTATGACATACCACTGGGTCAGTCTGCATTATGTGCCTCTATCTACGGCAGGAAGAACCAGATCTTAGATCATTGTTACGAGGAATAGAAATGCTCTCCTTGCATTGCAGGGCTGGGGGGCAGGGGGCGGGGTTGGGGGGCTGAGGGCGGGGTTGTTATGCGGCCAGGCACCTCCCCTTCCACCTCCCACGGCGGACACTCAGACACAAACACACGAGTGGCGTGCAGTTACGGCCCAGGCTCCCACAAACCCGAAACCCAATACACAGAGCAGGAGCCAAGAACAAGATGCACATCAGGAGAGAAACCATCCAGGCCACATAGCTCAACATCACTGTGTGTGTGTGTGTGTGTGTGTGTGTGTGTGTGTGTGTGCGCATTTTGAGAAGAGTCAGTACAGTCTGTAAGAGCTACAAATGCAAGTTGTAGTTCAGGCAAAAGATTTTTATGAGACTTATGCTGGGACCTAATAGCAGATGATATATGGACCATCAAGTAGCATTAATTTCTGAAGAGGCTCGTCCTTCCCAATGGAAATCCTTACAAACACCACCAGACAGGCACAAACACACATGCATGCAACCCACCCACTGAGCTACACACACACACACACACACACACACACACCCCACCCACCGAGCTATGCACACATATGCACACATGCACGGTGTCCAACACCAACTCTCCAGTCCCCTAATCTACCCATCCGTAAAAACAAATAGGCAGCCACAGTCTCTCTCTCTCTAACACACACACAGGTTTGTAATAAAATAATGAACGAGAGAGGGGGAAAACACACACACACACACACACACACACACAAAGGCCTCATTATTTGCATTTGCGTTGGCTGCCTTCCCCTTGGGGAAACACAAGTCCTTCTCCGCTGATTAACTGAACGATGCAGCCAAATTAACGGAGTGTTTGGGCCCCGTGGCTGGTGTGTGTGTGTGTGTGTGTGTATATGTGTGTGTGTGTGTGTGTGTGTGTGTTGTGGGAAACACTAGCCCTTCACGTGAGGCCAGATCTTTACACGCTGCCGTCAGCAGAGTTACGCCTGCACTAATGGGCAGGGAGGCAGTAACTTTTAATAAGAGGCTAAACAAATCATGTAGATTAGCGCTTAAGATGAATGACACGGACAGGAGTTTTACACGCCTGTTCCTGTCTCCTCTGGAGTTAGCAAAGAGAAGAGAACCAACACAGCACAGCAGTCAAACTTCTACCAAGAAAACACTACGTACACACAAACACGAGCAGGATGAGAAATTCACAAGCGCACCCACACACGTACACACACACATGCACACACACACACACATAAAGTAGGGAGCTGTGTGTTCGAACGTGTCAAAAGATTTATTGCAGGAAGCTTGTTTTGACCATAGTGAATAGTGGAGAATAAAAAGTGTTTCATGTCTGAACCCAGGCTAGTGCTTTAATAGTTCCCAAAATGAGACACACGTGCACACTTGCACACACACACACACACACACACACAAATTTTAAAAAATGTCCAAATGGTCAAACGCATTAGCATGAAGGTGAAAGTCTGCACACAGACACATGCTCACGTTAACAATTATCCAGCACAAACAGACCTGGGCCAGTTCCAAAACTTTCTGTCAGCATCACGGCCATGTGGTGGAGGAGCTGCTCCACACTGATCTAACACTCGAACTCCAACGTGCGCAGCAGAGTGTATTAGATCCACCGCTTAGTCACAAGGGTTGTAAAATGTTATTAAACTGAGACAGAGAGAGTGGCAGCCCACTCGAAAGCTACTTCCTTACTTGGGCACACTCTGTTTCTCCCGACACTGTTCGCATGGCCCATCCGAGCATGAAAAATGGCCAGTGGCTTGTCAGAGAGGAGAACAGAACTGAGCTATGAAATGTGCTCCATCCTCCATCCGCATTTGTTAAGAAGACCAAACGGGTCCTGGCGGGCGCAGCCCCACTGTTACACGCCGTTCCGTATTGCTGGCACGGTCCGGACCAGCTTCTCATGTGGCGTGTTTAATTGAACTGAGTGTAGGTTCTGGAAGACAAAGGTCTGGGGAGACCCGACACCGTAAGACTCAAGGGGTTAGCCAATCCTGCGCAAAGCGCATGTGCGATTGTCCCTCTCTCTGTCTCTTTGTCTCATCCCCCTCTCCCTCCTCCATAGCTCTCTTTCTGCCTCACTCTGGACACACACACACACACACACACACACCTCTGTTTCCTCAGCCGCATCCTCTTGGATGTGAGTTCCTGAAAGTGGCAGTGACAACCCACAACGCACTTTACCATACTTCCGTTCTGGAGCTGCACCAGACAGCCAGAGAACAGTCCCACTCACCCTCTGTCTCTCTCTCTCTCTCTCTCTCTCTTTCTCTCCCTCTCTCTCTCCCTCTGTCTGAGAGTGCACCGTGTCACAAACCTCTTTTGATTTTCACACTGGTCCTCATACCGGAGCAGCGGTTCACATGAGGCTTCCTACACAAGACCTGCCAACAACAACAAGCGGCCTCAGGCCCGGGAACATGAAAGCATTGCCGCGACGGAGGGAGAAGCTACAGGAGTGAGTGCTCAGCAGACGAAGAGAAGAAAAGAGAAGACAGAGAAGAAAAAGAGAAAATGCACAGTGGAGTAAAGAAACACTGAAAACACGGAGTAGGAAGAGGAGCAGTAAGCAGATCTTTCAAAGAGAAGCCAGTGACGATAACCGGTATATAAAATATGCCCCGGGGTTCAGAGTATGAGGACCATTTTTGTCACGCAGGCATGTTATAGGGGAAGCCCGACACCAGTACAAAGGCTGGATGTCATAGACAACATGGCGTACAAGCCAAACGATCATGCTATGAAACCTCTCTCCCTACTCAGGAAAGAGCTGTAGTAAATATTAGCAGTGGTTATGAACATGGGTGATGTGTGAGGAGGCCCACAGCACAGTTTACTGTTCTTCCCCTTGTCAGCTAATTGCCAAGTCAATCCTTGCCAAAACCTTCCAGTCGAACAATTCTGCCTCTGCAAAACATCGGAGATCCCCCGACCTGGAAGGCAACAGCGTGAGGTGGAGCAGGACCAGAGTCACAGATTCAGTCAGGCGAAGCTCTTACGCTTGTGACCCGGGCTTCCTGCCAAGGGTGGGAAACATTAGGACAATTATATGGGGCTGTGACTGACAGGGGCGCTAGAAGAAGTTATGTTCAGTTATGAAGTGTTGGGGCCCAAGGAGATATCTTCTGCAGCACAAGATGGACGCAATCTCTTGGAGGCCTCCTTCACCTCGCAGAACATTCCATAAAATGATGAAAGCAGGAGAAGAGGTGTCTGTGTGTGTGTGTGTGTGTGTGTGGGGGGGGGGCAGATGCAAATGCCAAATGCATTTATGAGGGATTGCAAAACTCTGATCATGAGAACTGCGAAATGAATAAGCCAAGCTGTGTTGAGAAATGCTGAGAGAGCATGGGAACATGGGAAATCATGACATGGTCGCCGCTGTTGAGACTCTAATGCCGTAAATGCTGTTGTTTTCATTTTTATGTTGCTCGTTGCTGTGTTTTTTTTTGGTTGATGTTGTTATGTTTTTATTTTGCTATATAGCTGAAGACCATTAAACTAAACCATCCTTCCCTGACCAGGGCCAGAGCCTTTGAGTGATGATATTTTTTTCCATGTTCAGGTGAACTCTAATCTGCAAATATACCTGTTTGTCACATTTATAGAGAACTTTACTTGATGAGAAGTAGAAGCTCCTGTTATGTTGTTGCTGGTGTTCAACACTGTGAAGATGTGTGAATCTCTATTACTATGACATTGTCCTCCACTGACTGACATCAGTCCATCGAGATTCATGTGCATTGTATTGTTGATGGCTTGTTATAACACACTTAACAGCTCTGAACTGCCTGCCTCGATAATGCATTATATGGTTTCATTTGGGTCGTGCCCTTTCACAGGCTCTACTGACCGGTCAGCGTGGCTTACTGGTACACTTAACACATGAATACACGTTGATGACATGGCGTGAAATAAGGCAACGTATCATCAGAACTGGACCTGCAGACTATGGTGCAAATGCTTGCACTGCAAAACAATGGGATGATCCGTCTACACCTATGAGTCATTGGTAAGTGGAACACTTACACAGTGATTCCAATGGAGAAGGAAAGATAGAAAGAAGGAAGGAGAGAGAGAGAGGGAGTGGGCACAAGAAAAGAAAGGGAGAGGCAAACAGAGAAGAAAGACAGGACGTGAGAAAGGAAAAGCAGTTTGACATTGTTCTATGGAAATTTACATGGATTTTCGATTTTCTGCTATGAAAGTTACATATGCGTCTGTGTGTATGTGTGAGTGTGTGTGAATGTGCGACACGTTCTACATCACCTTCTTACAACCCTGCCAGATACATTCTCTCTTCATATTCTTTTCACCCTGCCCCTGAATTGTAATAAAATGCTCACTGAACATCAGGGACTTGAGCTAAATTGATAATCTGCTAGTACTTGATAAACTGAAATACTTTTGAGGTCATTGCCCCTGGGGATTTAATACTGTTCTGGAAAAACGAAACAGAAGTGCACAACCACTTATCAGCAGAAGAGCAGCAGAAACGTTAGCCGGGCAGGTAACTTCATCCCACGAGGTTACTCGTACAACAACAATAGTGCAACTGTTTTTAGTGACAGCGAAGTCAGGGTTGAGGGCTTTCTGGGACAGATCACAATAAGTGTTGGTGGAAAAGCTTCTGACCATGGCAGTTTTCAGGGCACACCATTACCTCAATGACAGGTCGTATCAGGTTTCAAAGAATTCCAACAGGTCACTGCTAAATTGCTCGTTGCCTTCCCAAAAACCACAGATGAAATGGAGTCTCCCCAGTTGCAAATAAAATGAATATTTAGCACTGTTGATTCAGTTACCCATGATGCTCTGTGCACGTTGCGCACGTACGGACGATGACGAATCACCATTACAGACTTTTGCCAAGCACATCAGTTACCCAACGCATCAATTACAAGACGGCGAGAAGGATCAACTCGTCCTCATGGCTTAAACGTGATAGTGGAGAAGTCCAACATTTCCACAGAGCAGATCTTGCTCCTGCTGGGACTCTGGTAAACAGTGATTACTGTGGTTGGCTATGACGTCTGTCCAATGTCGTTTAGACACATGTGTCCAGGCCCGCCGGCAGGCCTGGAACTGTCGTCTC
Organism: Brachyhypopomus occidentalis; assembly: GCA_020368025.1. NCBI lineage: Eukaryota > Metazoa > Chordata > Actinopteri > Gymnotiformes > Hypopomidae > Brachyhypopomus > Brachyhypopomus occidentalis. The sequence continues at coordinate 3,712,801 of JAGXOD010000032.1, forward strand.
ACGTCGCCCGTGTTCGTCCCCACACCCACCCGTCCTGAACCCGATCTCAGCTTCGCCACCCTGCCGCCGCCTGCCTCGCTGCCAAAACAAGCTTCCCGGCAAACCCACTCGACAGCTTCTAGAAGGGAGCGGTGAGGCCTGGAGCCCACGGCCGGGAGGACACCAGGGCCGTCCGCAAGTGCCATCCTGGAAATGTGGTCTGAGTTAGGGAGATTAGGCAAGACCAGGGCCTAATACATGGTCCCTTTGGAGGAAAGGTGAAGATGCAGAAAGGCTTTTATTGTGCAGGCCGTAGGGAGGTTAGGAGCACTGGAGGACAGCCGACGCCCTGAGATCACGGAGGTTTGTCGGGGCAACAGGTCAAAACCCATCAAGCACAGGCCAAATGGCCATAATACATATCGAAAGCACTTTTTAGAAATGAACAAATGTCCAAACAAATATGGCAATCACCTTATTCCATGTGACAGTGGAGGATTACCCAGCGACCCATTCAAAGTAGCCTAATCTCTTGGCATTCCCTGACCTTCTCAGTGGTGTAGGCATGGGGTCCCGAACATGCCCTCTCTTATTGGTTCTGCTGCGTCAGGGTTGATTTCCAGCAAGGCTGAAAGAGTTCTGTGTGTCTGTCTCAATATCCTGAGTCCTGAGATCCAAGAGCAAAGCCTTACTGGGATGTGTGTGTGTGTGTGTGTGTGTGTGTGTGTATAAAATATATGAGATTATTATAAGAATGACTTCCCTAAACCTGACATGTGAAGATGTCAGAACAAGTCAGGGGGAGGACAAGAACTCCATAATGGGGGTTGGGCAGGTAGGACAGCCAACCATGTTTATCCAATGCATGTCTGGGAGGTCCAATCAGCTCAAGCAGGGCTGTCCTTCATGGCCAAGACAGCAGAACAGGGGCGGGTCAGGGAGAGGGCAAGAGGCTTCTGAAGACCAGGGTCAAACACCCCATGGGTCAACTTCCACCTAGTTTATTTAATTCCTTGTCCAAGAGCCGATTTTACAGATGAAGTCTCCTAAAGCCCAGTAGAAAATTTTGTCATGACTGTGATAAGGTTTTTGGAAGAAGCCCAGGTCTTCCACAGGTGTCTGTGTATTACCAGGAAATAAACGTATTGCAAGCACAGGATGTAACATTCTGCATGTGGCAACCGTAGAACTTTTGTGTGAACGGGGGGGGGGAATTGATCGCTGATGGTTTCAAATGATGCAGCTTTTTAAACTGTGTGGTCTTGCAAAGTCCCTCATGATTGAACATTCCTGTTTCAGTTCAAAGCTAAAGTGCTTGTTATCCAACTGGCCAGTCACAACGAAAACTGTCTGTGCGCGTCACCACCCACATCCGGCATTGCGCCATGCATTCGCAGCAGTAACTCTCTTGCGATATGCGTCTAATCAAGGTTTGAACAAACCCAATCAATGCTGTAGGTCACAGTGCAACGATCTACACTTCTAGAGTGAGTTATTCGCAGTCCTGGACTTTTAGCACCCATGTATTTTGAAAGCCAAATCAGTGGTTTGAAAGCAAACCATTTCATTTCACATGCAGACTCCCCCTAGTCCTCAAGTGGCCAGTATCGATGTCTTGACCATTTCTACTACAAAACGGAATTCAAAGTTTAACCGGCTCTTGTTTCTATTGGACGTAGTCCTCAAGGCCTTTTTCCACGTGGATGAGATCAAAACAAGAACTACAAGGTCCAGTGGAGACCAAGACGTTGGCCTTAAGTGGAAAAGGCGTTAGACTAAGGTCATAGCCCATACCCGCTGTATCTGGCTGGGACTAGAACACCCTCGAGATGAACAGGGTTCTATCACAGTCCCACCAACGCCAATGTGGAGATAACACAGGAGCTGTAGCCTTCCCTCCGCTACGCTCGGCGCCTCTCCGCGTCGAGAAGACAGACGGAGGACGGGACCTCGAGAACGAAGTGCCCACCGTGCCGAATTTCCCTGTCGAATTTTGATTGAATTATGTTGTTTTCATTCAGTCGTAAAATGGTCAATTCAGCAGATGAAAGAAATATTCCAAAGTCAATAAAATTTCACTTTTTTTTGGCAACAAAGCTGTGTCCAAATACAGAGGCTTTCGTAACAGCCAATTACCACAAACATCTTGAAACAGTCAACAGTACAGACCCTAATGCCAAAGTTTACATCTAACACTCCTGAGAAAAAAAAATATTCCAGAAACAAAAGTCAGCTTTAGGCAAAGGTAGCAAGGGCAGGGGGGGGGGGGGTTGGGGGGGTGGGCACGGGGTGCTACCATGGATCACTTTCTGAATCATATTGGAAGTTTTTCATGATAAATGTTTTCCTTGTAAATAGATCAGCGGTGAGAACTTGGACATGACTTTAATGGCAGGCCGAGGTGGCACTCCCTGAAAACTAGCACGTTAGCCTGAATGCAATTCAGTAATGTCCAATAAAGTTCTATTAAAGAAAGCTCAAAGGCAGCAAGCAAACACCTCTCATATCAAAGTTTCCAACTAAACATCTGTCATTTGCTCTGGATAAGCGTGTCGCCCAACCGCATAGAACGCGAGGACTCACCTGTCCACGTATCTGCGTGCGGAGTCGTCGAGGTCGACGCCGTTCGGGGCGTGACCGAACGGCGGCTGGCGCAGGACGCGGTAGCGCAGCGGCTCGCAGTCCCTACACAGGGGGCAGTGGGACTTGGAGACCAGCATGGTGGCGTCGATCTCCAGGTGCTGCTCCATGGTGAAGAACTGCACGCCGTACACCTCCTCTGTCACGTCCAGCCTGACGGTCAGCGGCGTGTCGCAGAACACGTTGCTGGGGCCAAGCGAGAGGTTGTTTCCACCCGCAGTCAGTAGGATGATGTTGTGGATGGCTGGCAGGGCGGTCTCCTCCGGGGAGCAGAAGGTCACCCAGACGGTGAGCGACTCGGGCACGACCGGGTGGGCAAACTCCAGCTGGAGCATGCAGCCCTGGAGAGGACACGGAGGAGGCACCAAGCCAAGCTCCATGCCATTGTGCGGGCTCCAGGTGTGGACGCTGGGCTCGCACACCTGCTCCACGTCGGGCGGGCCTGGGAAACACATTCAGCACGTTAATACCGGGACTGCACGTGCGCAGACGCGAAGCTGCACTGGTTTGTTCAACACTTGATGGAGGAATCCGACCAGACGTGCGAGCTGTCATAGTAGCGCCAAAAAAAGTAGCATTCCAAACATCTTTTGTGAAAGGAGATTTTGTAATGCCATGAATATGTTCATATCAATTTCTAAAACGCATATCTGTGAGGGTTTGTGTGTGTGTGTGTTTTGCTGTTCTGGAAAAATGACGTAATCCCTTTGATCCTGCCTAAATGAAGCTAGTCTGAACTTTGCCAGCAAATATTTTCTCTTATTCAGCAAGGGATATGGAATAGATTTTACCTAAGCATATTTCAGGCAAAGAATAATAACTCTTGATTCCAACTGCAGGATCCAAGCCATTGTTACTCAAAACAATGTGCTTATCAAACAGATTCTATTTCTGGCGAACTACGTGGAGTACAAACGCTTAATCTCCAGAACGGCTTCGCTCAAAGCAACAAATCCCTCTAACATAGAGTGATATCGTTAAAAAGTCCCATATAAAATGCTGAAGTGTTCCACAATTCCGTTTTAGTCCATGAAACATTATGTCCGAGGAAGTAAAACCGATGGCTTTTCCTGCAGGGAGCACAGAGGTTTATATGCATTTACATGCTTAGCATTAGGGCACATATGGAAACGTTGCAGCCGTTACCTGCGTGAGCAGGAGCGTTGCGTGGGTTTGGAGAAGGCAGGTTAAACAGTCGCATGGGTGTGAGGGCCAGGGCCGATGTGGGCCCCACCACATGATCACCTCTCATAGCTTGGCAGCAGACCAGCTTTCCGTGCAACTAAACAGCCCGCTGTGGACATGAAGCCGCATAATGCCGTAATAATGAGTTCGCTTTGTCCGATCGGGCTACAGCGGCGCAATGGGCAGGGTCGCCGTAGAGATGGGGTCCGGCGAGGAGCTGACGCTCACAGTCAGCCAGCCGAGCCTCGCGAGACGCCGCATTTGGAGGAGACCGTGTCCCCCAGGGGCCGGGAGTGACAATCGGACGGTGTCCAAAGCCGTCCACTAGCCTCACGTCTGGGTAGCGCACAAGACTCCAGTGTGTAATCAACTGAACGCTGGACCGACTCTCTCGGCCACATCATCAACACTGTTATTGTTGTAGACGTGTGTGTGTGTGTGTGGCCAGTGTAGAGCAGACGCAGAGAAGAAAAACAAAGATCGCGGATGTGATGAGAACGTCTTCACTCTGCTGCAAAGCAGTTGGGCTTGAGAGTGTAAAGAATCTTTCACTAGGCATTACTTTAATACAACTGTGTGTGTGTGTGTGTGTGTCTATGGGACGGAGAGTATTTCCTTATTTAAGCAACCGCAATTACAAACTCTGCATAATATGTAATGGCCATAATCACCAGGTAGTCATTTCATAAGACGAATGACTGTCATTTATTATTCGAATTGCTCCAAGGTGGACTAATAGTTCAGTCCTTGAGGCGTTTCGTGTCGGGGGTTCAGCCGCTTCTGCAGCCTTCGGCTTTTACTTTCAAGGTGACCCAGCCGTTCCTCCATGAATCACTGCTTCACATTTTCACTTGATTAGCTAATCCCACAGGGCCGCAAGCTTGTCTAGAAAACCC